>JAYESA010000013.1:174274161-174279161 GCA_036927795.1 Iris macrosiphon | reverse complement strand
CGCGGTCGCTCCTAGTCAAAGACTTGACCGCCATGACCAAGCCCTTGCGAAACTTTCTCGCCTTTGCTGTCTCATTCAAGCCCTCAACAAACCTGTCCAAACGGCAGAACTCTGTTGAATACTCATCCACCATCATGCTTCCTTGGACGACTACCTCGAACTGGCTTTCTAAAGCACTGAGCGCCACATCTGGGAAAAACTTCTCTTTAAAAAGCCTCTTGAAAGCCTCCCAAGTAAGCCCTGGTGCCGCGATCCTCGTATCTGTGTGATACCACATCAAAGCGAGGTCGAACATCTGACTGTCCGCTGCCTCTATCTGCATGCTGTCTGGAATCTGTGCCAGCCTGAAGATGCCCTCAATATGCTCTATCCAGTCATCCACGTACAGGATCCCTTCTGTATCCCGTAACTCCTTGGGCCATATCCTCTGGAAGTCAATGATGCTTCCCGGCCTCGGATGCTGAGTCTGATCTACCTGTGGCTGAATTTGTGCCACCCTATCCATCGCCGTCATGGCCACTTGGTGGGCGTTCTCAATGCCCAGCCTCATCACATCCACCTGATGGTGCTGCGCATCTATCATCTTCCTGAAGAATGCAAACAACTGTGCGGCGTCTACTGGTGCAGGAAGTGGTGGAGGAACCACCGAAACGATTGGGGTAGTCCTCAGATTGACAAGTGGAGGAGGATCCCCGAGAGAAACAAATACTCCCTCAACCGCATGAGTGGTGAGTTGAGCGGTAGTAGCTGCCTGAATACGAGCTGGATGAGAGGTAGCAGACCTCTCAGTGGCAACTGCTGGGGCGGTATGATAGGATCGTGTCTTCGGAGGAATCCTGAACACAGATCAAAAGAAGTTAATACGGCACAAGATACGATATCATCAAAGAAGGACAGTAATATTTCAAAAGAAATAATTTCAGAATAATTAGATTGGAATTGTTCCTAGTCGTGATTGAGTACACTCTCATTCTAGATCCTATATCCTATATCCTAGAGCAGGCTCGCAGCAGTACAACTAAATCGTTGTACTACCACGATATCGCACTAATTGCGAATCGAGACCTGCATGGGGCCACCACCAAAAATATGTCATGACTCGCACCCAAAAAATCGGGCATGAGTCATGGGTACGTCCAGCCTACGCTACAGCATCGGCGGTAGAACGCTGTCTAGGTCTACTATCTAGCTAACAATCTCACGCAATCAATATATATACCTGTCAAGATCTCAACTCCAAACGGAGGAGCAATATCATAATGATAACACAAGTACTCAATCATGAATCTAAGCACGATAAGATAACACAGAAGACTAACAACTACAAAGTCTAAACAACTGCTACTAAATTGACAACAACATCAATAATAATAATAAAACAACATCCTGAATAATATACAATACTAGGTCTCAATCCAAAACCGGGGACAAATTCGGTACCAGAAGCTGATAAAAATAACAACTGAGGTCCTAGTGATCCCGGCTACCAACCCGGAAATCACTCCTAAACTAGGGGGTCCCTGTCTGCACCATCGACAGACTGAGGTCCATAAAATGTCCGACACCAATCCTCCGGATCCTCTGAAAAATATATCCAGTCAGGATTGGAGCAAGTATACCTCTGACAGCAGTTCCAGTTAAATGATAAAAACTATAAAACAGTTGTAGCAAGTAGCAAGGTGAAGGAAATAAAGTATGAACAAGAAATATATACATATTACTGGTGCATAAAGTTAAAGATGCATGAAATCAGAAGCAAGATAATAATGACTGCAAGATATAAGAAATCTAAACTAAGAGCAAGTATGTGCACAAGAACGTGTAGTGAGTCCAGCAAGAGTACATGTAATGAGTCAAGTCCAGAAACTATAAGTGAGACCAGCAAGAAATGTAAGAGAGTCCAGACTAGAAAGAATAAACTCGTATTTTTGAAATACCTGTTTTGACATGTAAACGGCTAGGGGTAAGTACGGCTCACCGTGCACTAGGTGCGCGGCTGCTATCATTCCAGATTAGACCAGAGGGGGTAATTCCAGTGATTCCAGTTGGTAATATTTACATGTCTATTCGAGTATTTTTCTGTCCCGACTAGTACAAGTGAAGCCAAGACCCGATACGTAAATCAAGTATGAGTCCAGCCAGAAATATGAGTGATGCCTGTAGTGATGCTTGTAGTGATGCCAGTAGGTAATTTCAGAATAGAGGCCAGAAACATGAAATATACGTGTCACAAGTAAATAAATCCAGAAATACTAGTCCTTATTATGCCAGAAAATCAGATAATAATATACTAGATGCTGAATCATAATAATCATCAGATAATGAAAACAATCAGAGAATGTACTCGCCTGACGTCCTGAGCAACTAGCGATCCGAACTGGTGTCGCAAGGACCTATTATAAAAAGTAAGGTTAAACAGGTTTCTAATGAGTTAAACAAATATAAAATAACTAAAAAAATAGGCTTCTAGGGTCGTTCTAAGTCGAACGGGTCAAACCGATAAAATCTGGGTTAAAAGGTCAACTCTTGGTCTAAAAAGTCAACTCTGGGTCAAAACTAGGTTAAAAGTTGACTTTGGTGGTCAATCGGGTCAACTACGGTCAACTCTAGGTCAAACCAGGGTGCCCCTATAATTCTAGGTCAAAACTAGGTCATTAAGCTAATAAACACTCAAACTCGCCTCCTTGAGATACCGGGATACCCTCGGTATCTGATACCTCAACCTACGCTATATGTCCCGTCTATACCCTCTAAAATATATACTAGCACGTATATATATATATATATATATATATATATATATATATATATATATATATATATATATATATATATATATATATAAAATTATCTCTAACTCATTCCTAGGCTAAAACTCAATACCTTGTCCCGACGCTCAATACCTTGAGTATCTCAAGGTATTGAGATACTCAAGCCTTACCTCTCACTAACACTAGCTAACTAACAATCTATCTATAATATATACTACCATATACTAATATATATATATATATATATATATATATATATATATATATATATATATATATATATATATATATAATATATATATATATCTAACTATATATATATATATATATATATATATATATATATATATATATATATATATATATATATATATATATAACCTAGTGTATAGGTAAATACCTCAATATCTTACCCCCGATACCCAACTTATCTCAATACCTTGGTACCCTCTAATTCTAGCTAACTAGCTAGCTATCTATAATATATACTTATCTATATACATAACATCAATATATATATATATATATATATATATATATATATATATATATATATATATATATATATATATATATATATATATATATAAACCTAATATTAGGCTATACCTCAATACCTTACCTCACCTTACCTCACTACCCTCAATACCTTGGTATCTCAAGGTATTCAGATACCTACTGTCATGCCCCAGTCCCAAAAGTACATAGGACTAGGAACACGTAAGCATGCCAGCCGCATGGATATGGCAACTCCAATATATGAAAACCAAAATCCACACGTACGCTGTAATATGAATATCAATCCACAAGTGGTATAAAATGTATCACAAGTCACAGGGTATAATCTAAATCTCATCCGCGAAAATTAGATATAAATAATAACCATCATCTATATAACTAGATCTCAACATAAATATCTAAGGATGATAGTTGGATGAAAACAAATCCACTACCAACTCGAATAGAAAAGTACAACACAACAAATACAATATAGGAATACCAGCTAACGACCATGGCCTCGAAGAGAAGACATCTTCGTAACATAAGTAATCATCCAAATCTGCGCTCCTGCAATTACTCAAGAACAGATACACCTGGCAGAGGACCAGGTCCTCAGAGGGACGTAACAAGATACAGAAAATACTAGCCAATTTGAATACAGTAAACATGTATATTATTTGAAAATAAATAAGTACGCTGTACAAGACCATCTATATGAATGCAAATGAGGACAACTTTTTGACGTATGGGCAAGGGTAGGCTACTTGATCTAATCCTCACAACCTCACGCTCGTCAGTGGACATCATCAGCCGACATACCTCTAGGGTAGCGACCCTCGGACTCCATCAATCGACATACCTCTGGGGTAGTGACCATCGAACATGACCCACCATAGTGCGTGCTAGCGACTACGGTGTTACCAGAGTGGTTAAAAGCCCATACGCCTAATGATTGTCCTCTATGATACTAAGTGCCATGTGTGTGTCAACATATCTAATACATAGTAATGACTGAAAGAAAACTACACATGCAAGAATAAAAAGAAATACAATAAATATACAAAAATATAATAAGCATGCAAAATACTGTAAACAATTTGGCAAGGTATCTTGTCTGGGGTCCTGCTGCTGGTATGAATCAGAGTCCAAGTCACAGTCCAAATAGCCTATGTATTACAAATTTATCACGTCAAAAGATAATTTATTTTAATTTATTTAGTTCTGGAATAATTACTCTAAAATCCTATTTTAATCTTATTATTCTGATTTTTATGTTAATTCCTAAATTTTGTCCAAAGAAACTGAATTTTATCAACTCGAGACTCATGGCACGCAAATCGAGACGATCTGTTGACCGATAAGTCAACCGACAAAAACTCAACTTTCATGCATGATTTCCTGTAGATTTTAGCATTAAAAATATGCTGGAATTTACGGCTCGTCTGAATTCAAATTCGTTTGAGAATTATGGCACATACAAATTTTGTATTATGCACCGATGGTTAAATTATAACCTAGAAGTTCTACAGAATTAACAGTATATAAATACTTCGAATTAAATTCTGGGAAAAATATATGTCAATGATCTCGACATTAGCTTTCCGAAACTTTAAACGGTTCATGATTCTGATTCCTGGTTCTCCCGGAATCGTGAAAATATTGAAACATATCTATTTTCGGACATGCTGTGCTCTACGAATTTTTCAGAATTTAATACTCATAATTTCA